>JAVJHY011661965.1:0-44082 GCA_035593235.1 Phascolosoma agassizii
GGTCGTCAGGGAGTTCATTCCCTGGAGATCACTGATCACGGCTGCCGTGATAGTGCCCCCGCGTCCCTCGGTCGCCAGCGGAGCTTGCGTTGCGGTGAACGCATCGACGCGGGCCAACGCCTCGTCACAAAACGACTCCTGGTCGCCCAGCGGGCCACCGTCCCCGCCACACGCGGTCAAGCCGAGAATCGTCAATGTGAACGTTGATGAGGCGAGCGACTGAAGAGACGGGGTGGCTGCTCGTCGTTCCACGGTGCACCGGCCTGGCATGGGGGTCACGATTGCGTTGCGGTTTTGAAGTTACCGTTTGCGGACCGGTCGCTCCAGCAGTCCCCCGATCAGCGCCGCCACGTCCACTCGTGACTTTCGAATTTGTCTTGCAGTGACTCAGCTGCCGCGCGCTCCCCGCGCGTCAGGTCGCTGCGCACTAGCTGAACCCCAAGGGTGGTCTCGAAGGCCCGCTCGACGTGCGCGGCCAGGCCAGAGGGGGACAAATCGATTGCGGCCTCCGCGAGCGTCGCCGGGCGAGCTCCCGGAGACGCGGGCCCGGTCGGCGCGAGTTCCTGCAACGCACCCTGGTCGTTGAGCAGCAGGATCGCACCGTGTTGGAGTACCGATCCAGAGATACGCGCCTGCGCACTGCCGACGACCTTCCGGCCTCCCAGCGTCACCTCGCCCGGGAGCGCCGTCCCGAAGCAGGGCAGAGTTGAGGGACGCGGCGCCGCTTCGTCAGACACGGGCTCCTGTTCGATTCCGCTGGCACCCGCCTCCCGAAGCCCCGCAGCGAGCGCCGCTTGTATGCGGGTATAGATCCCGCGGGGGCCACCGTACGAAGAGTCTCGCAGCACGACAGCGTAGGTGAGCTCGCGGTCGTGTAGCACCGCGCGCCCGCCGGTTGGACGACGAACGAAGTCCAGTCCGATTTCGGCAGCGCGGGCTAGGTCGTACCGGCCCTGCGCCGGCTGATTGCGACCGAACGAGACGGTAGGCCTCAACCATTCATAAAGCCGAAGCACTGCGGTCCCCGGTTCGATTTCCCGAGCGAGGGCCTCGTCAACCGCCATGTTCCACGCGCCGGCCGCTGGCGCGTCAACCAACACCCGCCACGTCGTCGGCACGTCAGAAGTGGAGCCCAGCAACTAGTCCGCGTACGCCTCGATTGGCGGACAGGCGCACACCAGGTTGCGGTCTCCGTGTGCGTTGTCGACGCGGCGCACGTGAGGCCAGAACTTGTGATCCCGTGTCCACGGCGCCGGAAAAGCAGCCTGTTGGCGACCGTACGGATGCGACCATTCCTCGGCTGTAACGGAGCCCGATGTGTGCGGTGCGTTCTTAAGCGGATTGTCTTCCTGCGACATCACCCCCATTTCGATCTGCTGAATTTCAGCTCGGATCGAAATCAGAGCGTCGCAAAACCGGTCCAACTCCGCTTTTGACTCGCTCTCGGTTGGCTCCACCATGATTGTGCCCGCCACGGGGAACGACATGGTGGGAGCGTGAAAGCCGTAGTCCATGAAGCGCTTGGCTACGTCTTCTTCGGTGATGTCAGCCGACTTCCGGAAGGGCGTGAGATCCAGAATGAACTCATGCGCAACCCGACCGTTGTCACCCCGGTATAGAACCTCAAAATGCTCCTGTAGCCGCGTCGCCATGTAGTTGGCGTTCAGAATCGCGACCTGCGTGGCCTTCTTGCATCCGTCAGGGCCGAGGAGCGCCATGTACGCCCACGAGATCAAGAGGATGTTGGCGCTGCCCCAGGGAGCCGCTGAAACGGGCCCAATGGCCTGAGCTCCGCCAACAGCGCCCACTACCGGATGCCCGGGCAGGAATGGAGCGAGGTGCTCGCCCACGCAAATCGGGCCCATCCCGGGTCCGCCTCCTCCGTGGGGAATCGCGAACGTCTTGTGGAGGTTGATGTGGCAGACATCCGCGCCGTAGTCACCGGGGCGCGAGAGGCCAACCTGCGCATTCAAATTCGCGCCATCGAGATATACCTGACCCCCGTGCGAATGGATGATCTCGCATACCTCACGCACTTCGGCCTCGAAGACGCCGTGTGTAGACGGGTAGGTGATCATCAGTGCGGCCAGCCGCTCCGCGTACTCGGCCGCTTTGGCTCGCAGGTCTTCGACGTCGATCGAACCGTCGGCGTCGGTCTTTACGATCTTGACCTCCATCCCGCACATAACGGCACTCGCTGGATTGGTGCCGTGCGCTGAAGCCGGGATCAGGCAAACGTCTCGATGTGTGTCTCCGCGCGACCGATGGTAGGCTCGGATCACGAGGAGTCCGGTGTACTCGCCCTGCGCTCCCGAGTTGGGCTGCAAAGACACGGCCGGGAAACCCGCAATGGCGCCAAGCCAGCTTTCGAGATCCGAAAAGATGCGCTTGTACCCCTTGCTCTGATCGACCGGGGCGAAAGGATGGAGTTGCCCAAATTCGGGGAACGTCACCGGCACCATCTCGGTCGTGCCGTTCAATTTCATCGTGCACGAACCCAACGCGATCATGCTCGTGTTAAGCGAGAGGTCACGGCTCTCGAGGCGATGCATGTAGCGCAGCATCTCGGTCTCGGAGCGATACATGTGGAAGACCGGGTGCTCCATGTATGCGCTCTCGCGCACGAGCGTTTCGGGAATGCAGGGCCCCCCAGCGGGGTGGAGCGTCTCGACCGCCGCCTCTACGCCAAATGCCGCCAGGACGTCGACGACGTCCTCAGGCTCGACGGTTTCGTCGAGAGCCACGCAGATGGTACCATCGCCAAAGTCGCGCAGGTTGATGCCGGCAGCCGCAGCGTCGGCCATGACCTGGGCTGCGGTCTTCCCCGTCGGTCGGATGCGCACCGTATCGAAGAACGTTTTGTTGACGACTTCGTGCCCAGCCCACTCGAGGGCTTCGGACATGCGCACGGTGAGCCCGTGGATGCGTTCCGCGATCCGTTTGAGTCCGTCAGGCCCGTGGTAGACCGCATACATGCCGGCCATCACCGCCAAAAGCACCTGCGCGGTGCAGATGTTCGACGTTGCTTTCTCGCGGCGGATGTGCTGCTCGCGTGTCTGGAGCGCCATGCGCAATGCCCGGTTCCCGTCTGCGTCGACCGAGACTCCGATGATGCGGCCCGGCATCCGGCGCTTGAACGACTCACCCGCCGCCATGTACGCGGCATGAGGTCCGCCGTAGCCCATCGGCACACCAAAGCGCTGTGTATTGCCAACGGCGATGTCCGCCCCCAGCTCGCCGGGGGCCGTCATCAGCGTCAGGGACAGCAGGTCCGCAACCATGATCACGTGCCCACCCGCATCATGGGTCGCCGCGATGAGCGCTCGGCGGTCCGTTACCGCCCCATCAGTGTCCGGATAGGGAAGTAAGACGCCAAAGGTCTCTTCGTCGGGTTGGAGCGCCTCCGATGGTGCCACGACCACTTCGACACCCAGGGGCTCGGCGCGGGTCTGAACCACGGCGATGGTCTGCGGGTGACACTCCGCCGCCACCAGGAATCGCGACCTTGTCTTGTGCGCCCCCATCACGAGGGTCATCGCCTCGGCGGCCGCTGTTCCCTCATCCAGGAGGGAAGCGTTAGCGATCGGCAGACCGGTCAGATCGATGAGCATCGTCTGATAGTTGAGAAGCGCCTCAAGACGACCCTGGGCGATCTCGGCCTGGTACGGCGTGTACTGGGTATACCAGCCGGGGTTTTCGAGAATATTGCGCTGGATTACGCCGGGCGTGACGGTGCCTGAGTACCCCATCCCGATGTATGAGCGCGCGGTCTGGTTTTGGGCCGCGATCCTGCGCAGCTCCGCGACGAGGTGATGCTCCGGAACTGCGTGGGGCATTGCCAGGTCACCAGCCATGCGGATGTCAGCCGGGACGGTTTGTCCCATGAGCTCATCGAGGGACGAGGCGCCTACGACCTCGAGCATCTGAGCGATCTCTTCGTCGTTGGACCCCACATGACGGGTGACGAAGTCGGCGGGCGTGCGGAAATTGAGGTGCATTCTACGCTGAGCCTTCAAGAGCGATTGAGGTGCGGAAGCCGCGCCACGTCAGGCAGCGCGGCTTCAGATGCGCGTGGCAGAACCCCGCTCGGGGGCGGAGCGTTCCGGCGCCGGCTTAGCCGGTTTGAGCCTCGTACACGGACGCCGAAAGGAGGCCGGCAAGTTCAGTCGGATCGGTCACGCGTAGTTGGATCATCCACCCCGCGCCGTAGGGATCGGAATTCACCACTGAAGGATCCTCGTCCAGGCCTTCGTTGATGGATACGATCTCACCGGCGAGTGGACAGTAGAGGTCGCTGACGGCCTTCACCGCCTCAATCGTCCCGAAGACCTGCATCTTGTTGAACGAGTCGCCAGGGGCGGGCAATTCGACGAACACAACGTCGCCCAACTCCCCCTGTGCGTAATCGGTGATGCCCACGAAATAGACGTCATCTTCATCGCTCGCACGTAGGTATTCGTGCTCAGCGGTGTATAGCAGATCGCCGGGGATCTCGGCCATCGGGCCTCCAAATGGGTACCAGCACAGTGCTAGTGAAACTACTAGCGTCAGGGCGGAGAGAATGACCCTCGACCCGGGGGTCGTCAAGTCCACAAACGCGTTGTGGCCAGAGGCCGCCCAGACCCACCCGAGCTTTACCGTTCCTTGGGCCTCGGATAGCTTTCAGCCCCACTTTCCTTCGCTTTACCGATCCACGCCCGCGCCGGCGTTCTTCGAGGCTTTCCCGATGAGTAGTTCCGCCACCCCTAACTCTCGCCTCGCTCTGACGATGTTGTCGGAGGACGAGCGCATGTTTCAGGAGGCCGTCCGCGAATTCGCTGAGGCCGAGATTGCTCCGCGCACCCAGGAAATGGATGCGAAGGGCACGATGGACCCCGACCTGATCAAGCAGCTCTTCGAAATGGGCCTCATGGGAATCGAGATCTCTGAGGAAATGGGCGGCGCCGGTTCTACTTTTTTCACGGCAGCCCTCATCGTGGAGGAGCTTTCGCGCGTCGACCCTTCGGTGGGCGTGCTTGTCGACGTGCAAAACACCCTGGTCATTAACGCCTTGCTGCGTTGGGGCTCGGAAGAACTGAATGCCAGGCTCCTACCAAGACTGGCTAGCGATGCCGTCGGTGCCTACGCCCTTTCCGAAGCAGGCAGCGGGTCCGACGCGTTCGCCCTCAGCTGCCGTGCCACGCAAGACGGCTCAGACTGGGTGATCACGGGGCAGAAGCTTTGGATCACCAATGGCGCCGAGGCAGAGCTGTTCTTGGTCTTCGCCACCGTAGACCCCGAAGCAGGTTACCGAGGGATCACGGCCTTTTTCGTGGAGCGCGAAGCCCCCGGTTTTTCGGTCGGCAAAAAAGAAGACAAGCTTGGCATCCGGGCCTCGTCGACGACCGAGCTCGTGCTCGACAGCGTGCGAGTCCCCGCTACTGCAGTACTTGGTGAGGTGGGCAAGGGGTACAAGGTTGCGATCGAAACCCTCAACGAAGGACGGATCGGTATCGGCGCCCAAATGGTCGGCTTGGCTCAAGGTGCGTTGGACCACACCGTTCGTTACGTGCAGGAACGCGAACAGTTTGGACGTCCGATCGGCAACTTCCAAGGCGTTCAGTTCCAGCTTGCTGAGATGGCTACAGACCTCGAGGCGGCCCGTCTGTTGGTGTACAACGCAGCCCGTCTAAAAGACGTGGGTGAGGCGTTCCTGACCCAAGCCGCAATGGCCAAACTCCACGCATCGCGGGCCGCTCAACGGATTACGTCGATGTGCATCGACCTCCACGGTGGATATGGTTTCACCAAGGAGTATCCGGTCGAAAAATTGTACAGGGACTCCAAGATCGGCACGATCTACGAAGGCACTACCAACATGCAGCTCCAGACGATTGCTAAGCAGTTGCTCCGCGGGGAGTAACAGCGGCAACGAACCGCGGGCGAATTCCGCGGCGACCTAGGGCTCTTTTGAACAACGGAGGCGAGCGTGTTTGGATTCGGCGTATGGGAGATCATCCTCGTGGTTGGCGTGGTGTTCCTGTTTTTCGGAGCAAAGCGACTCCCCCAAATCGGCAAGGGATTGGGTGAGGGCATCCGAAATTTCAAAGGCAGCATCAAGGAAGACGTGGACAAACTACCGGGGAACGGGGATGACTGAAGTCCGCCACAGACGTCTCGGTGACTAGCTCCGCATCTTCTCCCCCCAGGGCCGCACCGGTCGGTCAGGCCCCTCGGCAACTCACGACTCTCTTTGCAGTCGTTTTTCTCGATCTCGTTGGTTTTGGGATCGTGCTCCCGCTGCTGCCGTTCTACGCCGGGCGCTTCGGCGGGAGCGGTGTCGAAGTCGCGCTGCTGATCATGGTCTATTCGGCCATTCAGCTGTTCATGGCGCCATTTTGGGGCCGGTTATCGGACCGCTTCGGTAGACGACCGATCTTGATCGTAGGATTGGTGGGTTCCGCGCTTTCCTACGTCGTCTTCGCATACGCGAACAGCCTCACGCTTCTTTTCGCATCGAGGATCCTTGCAGGGTTCGGTGGAGCCACGATTCCTGTGGCCGAGGCCTATATCGCCGACGTGACCCCTCCGGAAAAGCGGGCTGGAAACATCGGTTTGATTGGGGCGGCCTTCGGCATGGGCTTTATTGTCGGTCCTGCTCTTGGCGGGATTTCTTCAGGCTGGTCTATGCAGGCGCCGGGCCTCATTGCGGCGACGCTGTGCGCGCTCAACGTCCTGCTTGCCCTGGCGGTGTTACCTGAGTCCCGGACCGCCAGCGAACGCGGCGACTCAAACAGACGCAGCCCCCTCGGCTACGTGGTCGCCCTGGCGCGGGACCCCCGGTCGCTGAATGTGCTGGCGGTCTATTTCTTCTTCAGCGCCGCCTGGGCTGTCCTCCAGCCAACATTCTCTCTTTTCGGCGAAGCGCGCTTTGGCTTGGATGCGCGGGGCGTGGGCTACCTATTCGCCTACCTTGGGATCATCTCGGCGATCGTCCAGGGATTGCTCGTTAGACGGATCGTTCCCCGCATCGGCGAAGCACGTCTTGTCCGTCTGTCGGGGGTGCCATTCGTCGTAGGTCTCCTCATCATCGGATACTCGCCTACGCTGCCCGTTCTCCTTGGCGGCTTGGCGCTGCTTGCGATCGGGTACGGTGGTGTCGTACCGGCATCGCTCGGCATGTTGTCCCGATTGGTTGACGAAGACGTCCAGGGCGGAACCCTCGGGGTCGGCCAAAGCGTCGGCTCGCTGGCGCGGGTTGCTGGGCCATTCGTCGCGGGCGTCGCCTTTGACTCGATAGGGATCGCCTGGCCGTATTTCATCGGGGCGGGCGTAGCTGCTGCGGCCGCGGTGCTCGCAGCAGGACTGGTCCAGCCCACATCAATCGCGGTCCAAGGTGAGGCAGCATGAGCGTACCGACACCCCCGAACTCGGAAGCCCGCGACACTAGGCTCGACCGAGTCGTCATCGTGCTCGATCAAACTCAGGACCTGGTCAATATTGCCGGCGTGGTTCGGGGTATGAAGAACATGGGTCTCACCCAACTCCATCTCGTCAATCCGGAAGAGTTTGACGCGTGGCGCATCACGGGAATCGCCCATCGCAGCGACGAAATCGTGGAAGGGATTCAATTCTTCGATACCCTGGCCGATGCCTTGGCGGGGACTTCATACGTCGTGGGGACGACGGCCCGAACCCGTACGGCTGGTGTGAACTACGGGCGGCCGCGGGAGTTGGCCCCCACCCTGCTTGCCGAAGCGGAGCGGGGGGACGTGGCGATTGTGTTTGGGCCGGAGGATCGCGGGCTCTCCAATGAAGCGTTGGACTTGTGCCACAGCGTAGCCGTAGTGCCCACGGATGCTGCGTTTTCGAGCCTCAACCTTGCCCAAGCGGCGCTAGTTGTGATGTATGAACTGTGGATGGCGACCGAAGGTGCTCAACCGGCCCTTCCTCGGGGGCGCCGGGCCACGGAGGCGGCAACCCACGCGGAACTCGAGCAGATGTACCTCGCCCTGGAGGGGGGCCTTGAGGCGATTACGTTCTTCAAGGCCCGTAAACCCGAGGCGGTCATGCGCACGTTGCGGAAGGTGCTAGGCCAGGCGCGAATGGACGGTCGCGAGGCGCGCCTGCTGTCGGCGGTGGGGTATGAAACTCGCCACGTCATAAGCCGTTTGCACCCCTCGAGTGAGGGGCACCCCTCTTGCATTGATGGAAGTGATTCCGACCCCCGTCGTGAGACCGAAGAACAACCGACCGAATCTTAACGAGCGCAGCCATTGTCTTCCGCCCAGAACGTGACGCCAACAGGGTTGGCAGAACGGTATCGAGTCTTACTCGAGATCGGACGTTCGCTAACGGGCACACTCGGCCCTGACGACCTGTTCAGAGCGATCTACCGCGAAACCGCGCGAGTGGTTGAGGCTTCCGGCTTCTACATCGCGCTATACGACGCACCCCAGGACCTCGCGACGGTGATTTTCTACGCCGATCGCGGCGCCGAACGTCGAGTGGAGATTAGTTACAAGGGCTCCGACAGCGCTGTCATCCGAGAGGGGCGCGGTACGGTGATCAGCGACCGAGTGCAGGCGCATTCCCTTATGGTGCTCGGCGATGAAGACACCGAGATCACGCGATCCGCGATTTCGGTCCCGCTGCTCACGCATGACCGGGTCATTGGGGCCATCAGCTGCCAGAGCTACCAACCTGACGCATACGACGACGACGACCTCGAGCTCCTTCAGGGCATCGCCGATCTCGCCGCCGTAGCGATCGAAAACGCTCATTACGTGGCCGAGATCGAGGCCCGCCGACTTGAGGCAGAGCGCATCGAACAGATGGGTCTGGTGTTTTCGAGTTCGTTGGATGCCAGCGAAGTGATCCGTCAGGTTGTCGAGGCGGTACAAGATCTGTTGGGTGCAGACGGGGCACACGTTTGGCTAATCGAAGGCGAACGGGTTCGCGTTGCCGCCTCGCGAGGGCCCTTGGCGCTACCAGAGGACTCGACTTTCGACTTCCCGACCGAACTTCTGGAAGACATCGCTACGCTCGGACGGCCGGTCCAAATCCCAGACATGCAAGCAAGTGCCTTGTTGCCTGACGCGCTTAAGAAGGAGCTGAAGGCCGCGAGTGGTATGCTCGTCCCGCTCATGGTGGCCGGAGAAGTCGCAGGTTTCTTGTCTGCTGGACAGAGAGCCCGAGAGACGTTCACCGACGACCAAATCCACGTGGCGAGACGCCTGGCCAGCCAGGCCTCGGCCGCCCTGGCTAATGCCCAACTGCACGAGCGCGTTCAGGCTCTATCTCTCACCGACCCCCTCACTGGATTGCCCAACCGACGGCACCTCCAGATGCACCTTTCGCGTGAGCTGGCGGCCGCGCGCAGAGGACGCTCGCTGTCGGTCGTGATCTTCGACTTGGATCACTTCAAGATCTATAACGACACACATGGCCACGTGGCCGGTGACCAAGCGCTACGCGAGGTGGGCCAAATCTTGTCGCGGGAAGGGCGCGCGATGAACGTTGTGGCTCGCTATGGCGGCGATGAGTTCATCTCAGTACTTGCCGGATCCACGAAGATCGAGGCCGACCGGCATGCGCGTCGTATATGCGAGAGTGTCACCACGGATCAGGCGATCGCCGATACAGGCATCACGCTCAGTTTCGGCATCGGAGAGTACACGCGGGACATGACCTCGATCGACGACATCATCAGAACCGCCGACCGAGACCTATATCGGAAGAAGGCGCTTCGCACCGCAACACCTCCGCAGGTCTCCGACACCCAGTGACTCAGCTTCCGGCCGGAAGTGTGGCGGAAGGCGAGCGCCGTGACTTGTTGCAATGCGCAGAAGCTTTCGCTCGGCACGCGGGTGATGTCACGCGCCGTTACTTCGGCGGTAAGCTGAGGGCCGAAAGCAAGCCCGACGGAACCCCTGTTACGGACGCTGACCGCGAAGCAGAGTCGGTCTTTCGCGATGACATCCCTGGGCGCTTCCCCGAGCATGGTGTGGTTGGCGAAGAGTTCGGCGTGGCGAACCCAGAAGCCCGGATCCGGTGGATCATCGATCCGATTGACGGTACCCGTTCCTTTGGTCGACCCTGAGCTTCACCTCTGGGACGCGGGCCCGCTGCTCACGATTCTTAACGAAGCCGGAGGACGGTTCACCTCCGTAGCTGGTGACGCCAGGATCGACGCGGGCTCCGGCGTGTCCACCAACGGCCTGCTCCACGCGGAAGCGCTGAGGATGCTGGCAGGCGACTAAGGGGTGCGTTCACCAGTCGGGGGTTATCCTTCCCGAATGATCAGCGAACTTGGCGCCGAGCAGCGCAAGAAGATCTTTGGTTGGACGATGTACGATTGGGCCAATTCGGCCTTTACGACCATCATCGTCACCTTCCTGTATTCGACCTATTTTTCTCAGGCGATGGCACCTGACGAGGTCACGGGCACGGCCCTCTGGTCCCGTGCCATTTCAATAAGCGCGGTCTTCATCGCCGTGCTCTCCCCAATCGCGGGGGCACTTGCGGACCGAGGTGGGAAGCGTCGCGCGTATCTGATTGCCACAACGGTGGTAGGCTGCGTGTTTACCGCGGCTCTTGCCTTTGTCGCACCAGGTGATGAACACGCCCTGCTGATCGCGCTGACCATCTTCGTTCTCGCCAACATCGCCTTCGAGGTGAGTGGCGTCTTTTACAACTCCTTCCTTCCCGACATCGCCCCCGCCAACGCCATTGGGCGGATCTCTGGGTACGGTTGGGCTTTGGGGTATTTTGGGGGAACGATCGCGCTGGTTGTCGCGCTTTTGGCCTTTGTCGGCTTGGGTGACGCACCGGGTTGGCTGGGGCTCGATACCGCCGACGGGTTCAACATCCGGGCTGTGAACGTCATGGTCGCGATCTGGTTCTTGGTTTTCTCGATCCCGATGTTCTTGTGGGTGAAAGACGAAAAACCCGCCCGCGAATCGCGAGTCGACTTGGGGGCGGCGTTCGCCGAACTCAGGGAAACGCTCACACACATCGGGCGGTATCGGGACATCGTGCGCCTGCTCGTCGCGCGACTGGTGTACAACGATGGACTCGTGACCGTGTTTGCCTTCGGTGGCATTTACGCCGCCGGTACGTTCGGCATGTCGTTTCAGGACGTGCTCATTTTCGGGATCGCACTCAACATGGCCGCTGGCTTGGGGGCGGCGTTGTTCGGCTTGGTGGACGACAAGATCGGCGCTAAGAAAACCATCGCCATGAGTCTCGTTGCTCTCTCAGCCGCGGTGGTCCTCGCCGTGTTGGCTCCCACCGCCACATGGTTTTGGGTCGCCGGGATCTTGTTTGGCATCTTCGCCGGCCCAAACCAATCCGCCAGCCGCTCGCTAATGGGGCGTTTCGTGCCGTCCAAACACCAGGCCGAGTTTTTCGGATTTTTCGCGTTCTCGGGGAAGGTTACGTCGTTTGCAGGCCCGCTCCTGCTCGGCATCGCGTCTCAGGCGTTTGGGAATCAGCGAGCAGGAGTCGCGACAGTACTGGTGTTCTTCGCGATTGGTGGCGTACTGCTTATGCGGGTGAATGAGGCCGACGGTATTCGGATCGCGGGCGAATGAGAGCGTCACATACCGGCCCGCTCCTTGCGACAACAACCCCGACATCGCTGACCTTTTTCGCTGATTTGTCATGAATCGCCCCACCCTCTCAGTCGTCACCCTTACGTGGAACAGCCGGCGGCACATCAAACCGATGTTGTCCACGCTGCTCGATGACGCGCGCGACAGCGAGATCTCGATCGAGGTCTTCATGGTGGACAACGGTTCAACCGACGGGTCGCTTGAGCTAATCCGGGAATTCGTCGAAGCACACTCCCAAGTCACGCTAGTCCCGATGCCGAAAAACCTGGGCACAACGGTTCCGCGTAACATTGCCCTTCGTATGGCTCGTGGGGAAAACATCCTGATCCTCGACGCCGACACCGAGATGCCCAAGGGTGCTCTCCAGGGCCTCTTAGGCTCCTTGGACCGCATTCCCGAACCGGCATCAATCGGCATCGTGTGCCCGAGGCTTATTTATCCGGACGGTGATTTCCAGGAATCGGCTCGGCGGTTCCCCACCTTCTTCACGAAGGTGTACCGGCTGTTTGGAATGGAGAAGCGGCGCATTGCTGATGAAACAGTCCAAGCAGTGGTCAACGGCGAGCTCACACCGATTGACTACGCGATGTCGGCGGCTTGGCTTGTCCCGCGGGCAACGTTCGAGCGAATTGGCTACCTCGACGAGCGGATTTTCTATGCTCCTGAGGATGTTGAGTTTTGCGCCAGGGTTTGGATGAACGGGCTAAAGGTGTGGTACGATCCGGCGGTCGAAGTCATCCACCATTTGCAACGCATCACCAACAAGAAGCCCCTATCTAAACTGGGTTTTAGTCATATGAAGGGCCTGATCCGATACTGGTGGGAATACGATTCGTTCTTCACGAGGCCCACCCATGACTGATGGCACTGACCCCCCGACGTGATCGGATCCGTCGTGCCACGGGACGGCTTCTGTGAGGTGGGTGTTTCGTCTCTACCAGCAGCCTTGAGGCGGAGTCTCCTCTTTAGGCGCCGCGGGTATCATGCGGCCGTGGCTTTGCTCGCATTCGTGAGTGCCTGTCAAACCACCGATCCGTTCTCGTCGGACGAAACCGCCACGCTCTACACGACGCGGCCCCCCTCGAATAGCGCGATCTTCGTTGCGAAGACAGATTCGGGAGTTGTCATGATCGACCTCGGTTGGTCCGGTCGCTCGCAGGACCTGGTGAGCGCGCTCGATCGAGTTCAAGCTCGGCCTCGCGACGTCCGGCGAGTCTTCCTAACACACAGTCACCGAGACCATATCGCACTCTGGCCTTGGCTCGAATCAGCGCGCTTTCACCTTGCGCGGCCTGAACTCTCTTTCTTCCTGGGCCAAGATGAGCATCGAGACGCAGGCTCGCGCATTGCCGAGAGACTCCATTCGAGCGACTACCCGCAAGAAGGCCGCCTCAAGATCGAAGCGTTTGTCGGCGATACGGTATTCGCGTTGGGAGCGGATACGGTGTGGGCAATTAACGTCCCAGGTCACACGCTAGGGAGCGCGGCGTTCGTGCTTCGTGGCACAGCATTCCTCGGCGACGCGGTTTCCGATGACATTCGTGGAAATCTAGAAGCCCCGGTTGGATTTTTCTCGACTGACGTTGAAAAGGGGCGCCGAAGTATCGAGCGTTTTATCGCCGAAGTCGACCGGCGAGGGCTCTCGGTACGCCGGGCATGTAGTGCCCACGCGACCTGTGTGTCATTCGAGGCATTGCGGGCGGAATTCGGAGAGGTCGGGCCAAAAGCGCCCCCCAGACCCTGATTACGTGGGGTCACGCGGACCCTGCCAGTGATCGTTGCCGTGCGGTTCGCATATTTGCATTTTTAGAGGTTTGCGCTAGATTGCTAATCGGTTCTTAGGCGCCGGTGGATATCCTCCCCTCCATCGATCGGTCGGCCTCATTCGTTAGACATCCACCGACCGGATGGAATTTTGGTGAATTCCTATGCGCCCTCACGGGGTGTGGCTGGCGTCACGGCCATCGTTTTACCGGCGCTCAATGAAGCGCTGAACCTTCCCCCACTCATTCGACGAATTCGCGACACGTTCGCGGAATCTGGTCGGGAATGGGTGGCGATTGTGGTAGATGACGGATCGACAGATGGCACAGGTGACGTTGCTGATTCGCTCGCCGCCGCCTATCCCATCCACGTTATTCGCCACCCCGAGAACCGTGGTCTTGACCGGTCTCTAGTCACAGGGCTTTTGGCCGCCGTTGATCGGTGCGATGTCGTCGTTACCATGGACGCTGACGACACGCACGACCCCGGCCTGATCCCTGAAATGCTCGTCAAACTGCATCAAGGCTTTGACATCGTTATCGCGTCCCGTTTTCAGCCAGGCGCGGCCGAAATCGGTGTGCCGCCCCACCGCCGTTTCTTGAGCCACTCGGCCAGCGCGGTGCTGCGCACAGTCGCGAACGTACCCGGGGCGCGGGACTATGCGTGTGGCTTCAGAGCGTATCGAACAGAATTCTTACATGCCATGATCGGCGTTTACGGCGCGGATAACTTGGTCTCGGAGAGCGGCTTCGCCTGCATGGTCGAGCTCCTGTTGAAGAGCGGTACAATTGGGGCACGGGTTGCCGAGGTACCTCTGGTATTGCGGTACGACCGCAAAGCCGGGGAAAGTAAGATGCGGATCGGCCGCACGGTTGGCCGGTACGGATCCGTCTTGTGGCAACACCATCGCCGGCGTCACCCCGTCCGCCTCGTCTCCGACCCGCAGCGAGATCCGAACCGGCTGGAATGGGTTCACCGGTCGTTGTCCACCGTGGTTGCCGGCGCGAGTATGGTTGCGGCCCTGCCGCTTTTCGCTGCATTGGCGGGACTGGTCCGCCTGACCTCGCCAGGTCCGGCCATCGTCCGCCATCCACGCATTGGCTTCAATCGACGAGCCGTGCCCGCACACTCGACCGTCGGGGCGACTCCAGCCACAGATCGTCGCGGGGTGGATTTGGGTGGCACCCCCTTTGCCATCCTACGCTTCCGCACGACTGGCGACTCTGGCACCATCAGCGGTCCAGGCGGTGCTAACCTTCCGCTCGATAGTCCCCGCCTCACTCGCCTAGGGCGTGCCCTCCAACGAACCCGATTGGACGAATTGCCCCAGCTCCTGAACGTTCTGCGCGGTGACATGAACCTAGTCGGACCCCGACCATTGCCTGCGGCGATCGAAGCCGGTCTGACGGGAATGGATCCAGATGAGTCAGCCAGCCGCCTGTCCCTACGACATCGTGTCCGTCCCGGTCTGACCGGGTGGGCCCAGGTGCACCGCTACAAGGGCAGCACGGCCAAGGTAGATGCGGACCGCTTCGGGCACGACCTTCAGTATGTGTCGAGACGAAGCGTTCTCATGGATCTCGAAATTCTCGCACGGACGGTTCCACTCATCGTAACAACGCGGGGGGCCAGCTAACGTGGAGTTAGAACGTCGTGTGGCGGTCATCGGGGGAGGCATCGCGGGGCTGGCGGCGGCCCACCATCTCGTCAAGGCAGGATGCGAAGTCACACTCTTCGAAGGCTCTGATCGTCTGGGCGGGTTGGGCACGTCGTTCGAATATGACGGTCGCTCGCACGAGCGTTTTTACCACGTGATGCTTCCGTCGGACAAGCACCTCCTGGCCTTGCTTGAAGAGACGGGACTCGCCGACCGACCGTACTGGTGTGACTCGTCGATGGGGTTTCTCTATCGTAACCGCGCATTTCGTCTCGACTCTGCCTGGGACCTACTGCGTTTCACTGCCCTTCCCTTCCTGGACCGACTGCGGGTGGGGCTTACGGGCGCCTATGGAGCCCTTCTTAGGAACGGTGATGCCCTCGATGACATCACAGCACGAGACTGGCTAACGCGGCTTTCCGGCGTTCGTGCGTTTAATCGTTTCTGGCGTCCGCTTCTCGAAGCCAAGTTTGGCGACGCCTTTGACCAGATCCCGGCACGGTGGTTCTGGACTCGATTCCGCAGAGAAAAGGGCGGCAAGAAGGAGGTGAAGGGTTATCCCCGCGGGGGATACCGTTCGTTAGCGGAAGGGATTGCGCAGAGCATCGCCGATCGAGGCGGCACGATATGCATGTCGACCCCGGTCGAAGAGTTGCGATTCGACAGCGCGGGACGCCCGGTTCTGAACACGGCTCTCGGAAGAGAGACCTACGACCAGGTGCTGTCGACTCTACCGCTCTCTCAATTGGCGACTCTCGCTCCCGATGACGTCCTTCCTGACTCGGTTTTGCGGGCCGTCCGCGGGATCGATTATCAAGGCGTGGTGAACGTCGTTTTACTCCTTCGCCGTTCCGTTATCGATCAGTACTGGATGCCGATCGTAGACAGCGATGCACCCTTCCAGGGGGTAGTCGAGGCTACACGCGTGATTGATCGCTCTGAGACGGGAGGATATCATCTCGTCTACCTGATGAACTACCTGCACCGCTCGGACGAGTTGTTCTCAAGAGACCAGGCGGCCCTGGCGAAAGAACATTTCGCAGCCCTGCGGCGGTTGTTTCCGCATGTTGAGGCTACTGATCTGGTGGACGCCCACCTCTTCAAAGCTCCGTTCGTAGAGCCGATCTACACCGTTGGATATGAGCGCATTCGCCCCCCGACCGAAGCTGTCGCCAACCGACTCTATCTCGCCACCACGGCTCAGGTGTACCCCAACGTCACCTCTTGGAACGGCTCGACGGAGTTGGCCGCGCGCGTGGTCAAGCAGATGGTCGGTGAGGCCGCGACGGTGGGAGGGGAGGAACCCAAGTGAACTCGGCTGGACTGTCGATCGATGTCGACTCAGTCGCGAGTCACCTCGCTGGATACGGGCTACCCTCGGTTGGCAACGCTGCGGCGGCCTACCGAGTCGCGATACCTCGCGCTCTCGAGCTCTTCCACCGGCTTGGCGTGCGGGCGACGTTCTTTCTGATCGCGTCAGAGGCCACTGCTCACCCGGACGTGGTGCGCCGCATCGTCCGCGAGGGACACGAGGTGGCCAGTCACTCCCTGACGCATTGCCTTCCGTTTCCCCGGGAACGCGGTCCGCTACTGCAGCGTGAAGTTGGGGAATCGAAGGCGTTGCTGGAAGCTCTCTCCGGGGTGCCTGTCATAGGATTTCGTGCTCCGAGCTGGGAGTTCTCACCGGCCCTGGTTGAGGAGTTGGCGGAAGCGGGCTACCGGTATGACGCGTCCGTCTACCCGTCGCCATTGTTGTTTGCTTTGCGTCATTCAGTGGCGGGTCGCAGCGAGGGCGCGAGTGCACGCGGAGCTACGACATGGCGGGACTGTACACGCTCCGCGAGCATCGATTCGATACCAACATCGCACGGGCAACTCGCCGAGCTTCCGGTTTGTGTGACGCCGATGCTCCGGGTGCCCTACTACCACACGTTGAGACTTATGCTTCCGGGAGTTGTTCAGCGCCTCATCGGAGCCTGGGCAAGAAGCCGTCGAGACGGCGTCTCATACTGCTTTCACGCCGTCGACTTCCTGGCGGTGGAGCAGGACGGGCTAGATCCTCGCATCGCGCGACACCCGGGGATGCGGATGGCCCTGGAGGACAAACTGCAACTCGCGGAAGAAGCTACGAAGGACCTCGCGCACTCCCGAGACGTCATACCGCTCGGTGAGATGATTGCGGAGGAGCTTCAGGGCTGGCGAGCCGCACCCGCGTTTTAGGAAAACGCGGGTCGCGGAACGACCAGTTCTACCTCTCGACCATCTCCAGACCGGACATCCCGATCTCTGCCTCGATGAACTCTGGATCCGGTAGAGGCTGCCAAATCTGAACGATCGGGAAGGTCGAGAGGAACCAGCGTACGCTTCCGATCATTAGCCCCAAAAACATCAGGCCGATCGCCGGCTCCCAAATCGTGATCGCGGGACCACCGTGATGTACGGCCGGCACGACCATGACGTACTGCCATAGCCACTGGCCACACAGGATGACAATGGCCACTGTCGCCAACCAGGTCGGATTCATCTTCGGCTTTTTCCCGAGGAGTGCAGCGAACGGGATAATGAAACACATGAAGATGACAATCAGAGAAAGTTGAGCCCACGGTGCCTCGGAGCGGTTGTTCATCCACGCCTGTTCCCAGGGCAGCTTTCCGTACCAAATCACGAGGTACTGCGACCAGAACAGGTAGGTCCAGAATACCGTGAAGGCGAACATGAGTTTGCCGATGTCCCAGAGCTGCTGGGGGCCAGCCATTTCGTCGAACTCAGGGTCGGTCCGCTTGATGAACACTGTGACCAGTGCCGTAACGGACCAGCCAGCCCAGAAAGCTCCCATGAAGAACCAGCCACCGAACAGCGTCGAGAACCAGTGGGGCTCGAGCGACATGATCCAGTCAATCGAGATCATGCTCATTACGACGGCATAGACCATTACGATCGCCGGCGCGATGCGCGTCATCTTCGTGTAGGAGGCAGCTTCTTCCTCGGCCTGGCCCAACCACTTCGACTTGAACCAGCCCTGAGTTTTGCGCCGACTCTCGTTGCCGTCATCGGCTACGAGCCCCATGTCAGGGCGCACCGCGCTGGCCGCGAAGTACATGAGCATGCCCATCATCACCAAGAAGCCGATCAGGTTCCTAGCAACCAAGAAGGGGACGTTTAGGTAGGCCGCCTTCTTTTGGACGATGGGGTCCGTGGCCATCATCTCCACCCAGGGGAAGTAGTCCCCCCCGAGGGTCAACATCGGAAACATGAGGACAAATGCGATCGGCAAGAACGCCACGAACGAGATGCTGATGCGACGCAGCGACCAGTTCCACTTCGCCTTTACGATCCACGTTACTACGGCAACGATGCAGGCTCCCGTCGCCACACTTGTAAACAGCAGCCAGTTGACAATGTACGCCCGCCAGGCCTGGTCAGCGTCCCTGCCCAGGGTCATGAAGAACGCGACGGCTCCCACGAGGATCAGGCCGCCGGCCAGCAGATTCCATGACTGGCTCTTCTGCAGGTAGCGAGTGGGAATCGAGTCAGGGATGTGGATGTGAGCCATGGAGTACGGAGCCGGTTAGTTCGCGTCCGAAGACGCGGCAGCTTGCAGAGTGCGGACGTAGTTCACGATGTGCCAACGATCGAAATTGGTGATCTGGTGGCCGTAGGCGGGCATAAAGCCACGACCGACTCGGATCATCCCGTAGATGTAGCCGTCGGCGCGGGAAAGCACGGGCTCGACCAGCAGAGATTGACTGAGCATTCCGGCTTGCGTCACCAGACCGTCACCGGCCCCAGCGTTGCCGTGGCAGGGCGCACACGTACGCGCGAACATGACCTCGCCGCGTGCGAGTGAAGCCGCGGTTGCCGGGACGGGGTTCACTGAAGCGGACGCCTTCTCGGGGAACGCGACCATGTCCAGCTGCGTCAGCGGCGGCATCATCGCCGTACCGTTTGTTTCACCGAGGTTGAATGCGCCCGGTCCCGCCGGATAGTTCGCCATTGAAAATGGGACAGAGCCGTCGGGCGGCATCAGCGTATTCTCGTATGGATCGAACGACGGTGAGTCTCGCATGCTGCGCCCGAAGACAGCCACGAGGAGGTTGTCCATGGGGTGGCATCCGCTCATGACGGCCATGCTCAAGCCCATCACAACGTACTTCGCCCACGGGGACACCCGTCCGGAACGCCTACGCATTGGCCGTCTCCGTTCCGCCCTGAAGTTCGATTGGCTTCGCCGCAGTCAGAATGTTTCTCGCTTCAGCCTCTTTCCCCTCGGGGGCATCGACGTATAGGCCGAACCGCCCGCTCGAATATTCGGGGTCGTAGACTACGTGGGGCTGGAACTTGGGGATGCGCGCTAGAATGAAGAGTCCGATTACTGTCGAGAGGGCCCCGAACAGGATCGTCAATTCGAACGCGATCACAACAAATGCGGGAATTGATAGAAGCGGCTTTCCGCCAACGATCAAAGGCCAATCCTGAACCGAAAAGATCGTGAATGCGAACCCTGCTGCGGCTCCGGTTAGCGCACCGACCAAGGTAAACACGCGTACCGGGCTTTCCTTGTAGCCAAGTGCCTCTTCGATGTGATGCTCAGGAAACGGGGCGTAGGCCGTGATCCCCTTGATGCCGGCGGCACGCAATTTCTTGATCGTCTCCACTGTGGTATCGAGGTGCTCAAACGACGCCAACAGTCCGGTCTTCTTCGATCTACTCACCGAGGGGGAGGTATCGGTCACGGAGGTACTCATGCGTGCGCCTCCCCTTTCCTTCCACGCATAGGCGGAGGCAAGACTTCCTTCAGCTCGGCAATCGCTACCGGAGGCAGAAGTCGTGTGAACAGGAGCATCCAGAATCCGAACCAACAGAAGCTGCCGACCATGATGCCCATCTCGACTAAGGACGGTCGATAGAGACCCCACGCGAACGGCTCATACTCGTGGTGGAGCGAGGTGACGATGATCACATAGCGCTCGAACCACATGCCAATGTTCACAAACAACGTGATGACGAAGAGTGCCGAAATGGAGCGACGCACTCGCTTGAACCACAACATGATCGGGATGAAGCCGTTACACGTCAGCATGATCCAGGTGGCCCACCAGTACGGCCCAAACAGTCGGTTCCAGAACATCGACTTCTCGATTTCTTCGCCAGAATACCAAGCCATGAAGAACTCGGTGAGGTAGGCGTAGAAGACGATGGTACCGGTCAACAAACACAGCTTCGCCATCGCGTCGAAGTGTTTGACCGTCAGGTAGGCCTCGAGGCGGAAAATCTTGCGGAGGGGCACCACGATGGTAATCACCATCGCGACGCCGCTGAAGATTGCGCCGGCCACGAAGTAGGGTGCGAAGATCGTCGCGTGCCAACCGGGCACAATGCTTACTGCGAAGTCCCATGAAACGACCGAGTGTACGGAGAGCACCAACGGTGTAGCGAGGGCGGCCAGGTAGATGTACGCCTTCGAGAAGTGGTGCCACTCGCGATCCGTGCCCCGCCAGCCGAGCGAAATGACGGTGTACAGCTTCTTACGAAATCCCCTGGCCGAGTCGCGCGCGGATGCGAGGTCAGGGATGGTTCCTAAGTAGAAAAATACCGCCGAGACGGTGAAGTATGTGGTGACCGCGAACACGTCCCATACGAGTGGCGACCGGAAGTTCGGCCACAGGAAGCGGGAGTTTGGATATGGGATCAGCCAGTACGCGTGCCAGAGACGTCCCACGTGAATGAGCGGAAACAACCCCGCGGTCATGACGGCAAAAACCGTCATCGCCTCAGCGGCGCGGTAGATCGACTGGCGCCAGGGGGCCCGGAAAAGGAAGAGAATCGCCGAGATGAGCGTGCCCGAGTGCGCGATACCGACCCAGAAAACGAAGGTCGTGATGTACACCCCCCAACCCACGGGCGATGTGAGCCCCGTTACCCCGATTCCTCGGACCATCTGGATGCCCCAGGATACGAAGAACAGCCCCACCCCGGCCACCATAATGCCCATCAGCGCCCACCAGCCCTTACCGGGCTTGGAGAGCACTTTGAGGATGTCTTCGTTGACCTGTTCGTACCGGGGAATGTCGGGGTGAATTAGGCTCCCCCGCCGACGTTCCTCTGGCAATGTCACTTCGTTTTCGGCCATAGATCCTGGCGCCAAGTAGTGGCTCTAACTAGTGGTGCGCTCTAATGCTCCGGGGCGGCGACCTCATGGAACGTCACCTTCTTTTGATAGCTCACCGCGGGCTGCGTGTTGATCAGCTCATCCAGGACCTTGTACGTCCTTTCGTTTTCTACAGCGTGCGCGATCGCCGAGTTGGGGTCGCGAATGTTACCGAACACGATTGCGTCTGCGGGACAGCTTTGCTGACAGGCAGTGACGATCTCGCCCTCGCGAATCTCGCGATCTCCAACCGCTGCTGCGTGACCGGCCTCTCTGACGCGGTGGACGCAGAACGAGCACTTCTCCATAACTCCGTTGTCGCGAACAGTGACTTCGGGGTTGAACTGCCAGTTGAGTGGCTCGGGCAGCTTGGTCGCGTACCGGTACCAGTTGAAAACGCGCAGCTTGTACGGGCAGTTGTTCGCACAGTACCGGGTGCCCACGCAGCGGTTGTACACCTGTGCGTTGAGGCCGTCCGGCGTGTGATAGGTCGCGTAGACCGGGCAAACTGGCTCACACGGGGCGTTGCCGCACTGCTGACAGAGCATCGGTAAGAAACGCACGTCGAGCGGGCCGGCGTGTTCGGCGTCGACGGTCTCGTAGTAGCGTTCGATGCGCATCCAGTGCATCTCGCGGCCCATCTGGACCTGTTCTTCGCCAACGAACGGGACGTTGTTTTCAGCCTGACACGCGGTCACACACGCCGAGCAACCTGTGCATTTGTCGAGGTCGATCGCCATGGACCAACGAGGCGTGGTCGGATCGTTGTACGGGTCGTACTCGGAGGCACCGGGCAACGGAAAGGCAGCGTCATCGCCTTCGGTGGTTACCGGTCCGAAACCACCCAAGAGCTGCATCTCGCGCAGCTCACCGTGACCCCCTTCCTCGTCGTGCTCTTCTTCTTCGTGACCGAGGGCCGCAAGCGCAATCGCCGGAACGATCGGACGATCATGGTCGTCGGTCGAACCTGCGATGTTGGCGGGCCGCGTCCATTCGCCCGTGGGTGTGATCGAAACGTTCAAACCTGACGTGACGAGCGCGCCGGACAGGACGTCCGTCGACCCGCTCAGCAGATCTACCGCGTTTACGCCTTGATCGGTCGCGAACTGGCCGAAGTTGGTATGCCCACCACCCAACGCCAGCGCGACAGTGTCAGGACGAACACCGGGGTAAACCCAGATCGGCAGCTCAAGCTCGCCGCTCGCGGACGTGACCTGCACATGGTCACCGTCGCGGAGGCCCATCTCGTCGGCAGTGGTTGGGTGCATCTCCAACCACGCCTGCCACATGATCTTGGAAACGGGGTCCGGCAGCTCTTGCAGCCACGGGCGATTTGCGTAGCGCCCATCTCCGAGTCGGGACGACGGATGCACCACCAGCGTGAAGTCGCCGCTGCCTTCTGGGGCGGGCGAGGCGAAACTCACCGCCGCGTTTGGAATCTGTAGAGCGCGGCTCGGCGATGAACCGCCAACCCTCACAAAACCGTCGCGAACTGTCCCGCGCCACCACTCGTCGAATCCCGCGTCGGCGGTGAGCCCCTGGTGCACGCCCCGCCAGCGGTTCTGCAGGTAATCGAAGAAACTCGTGGCGCCGAGATCGTTCGAGAGTCGGCCTGCAACCGAGAGTAGAACGTCGCCCGTCTGCTTGCTGTCGAACATCGGAAGCGGCTGCATCACCGGCTGCCGAAGCGACATCGTGGACCCGGCGGCGATGTGGTCACCCCAGGATTCGAGCGCGTTGCGATCGGGCACAATCAGGTCGCACATCGCGGCCGTCTCGTCCATCGTTTGTGCGAACGACACTCGGAAGGCGGCGGCCGAGAACGCTTCAGCGAATCCGGAAGCGGCAGGCAATGCGTAGGCAGGGTTCGGTCCGTGGACCATGACCACGCCACCAGCTGCAGCCGCCACGGCTTCCATCAACTCACCGGCGGTACCGGAAGCGCCTTGGACGTCGATCTGTACCGTCCGGCCGACATTGCCCGCCACGTCGTTGAGAATCAGAACGGCCAGGTTTGCGGCCGTCGCGCCCGCATGCTGTCCATGTAGTCCTGGCCCGACAGCAACACTCGCCCCCGAAGCCATGAACTCGCCGGCGAGACGCTCGATATCGTCGGTCGTAATCCCTGCGTCGCGAGCGGCGCCAGCTACGTCGAATCCGCTGAGTTGGGCGTCGTACGGTCCGGCGGCGGTGCTTCTACTCGCGATCCGGCTGGCCATCGCAAGGGCTACTTGTGCTTCACTGCCGCCCCGAATCGGAATCCACTCGTCCGCGTTCTGTCCGGTCAGCGACAAGCGCGGACCGAAGAACACCATTTTGCCCTTGGAGCCGTCCTCACCCGTGTGGCTCATCGCGGCGTACTTCCGCGAGTACTCGACCTGGGATGTCCATCCGCCCAGGAAGTCCGCGCCGAACGAGTAGACCACGTTCGCCTGATCGAACTCGTACCGCACGCCGGATGCGGGACCGAATGCGATCCGGGCCGCCTCTTCCAAGCTCCGGTCCGCTAGACCGTCGTAGTGCACCGCACGGCCGCGCACAGCAGTCATGAAAGCGTCGATCAGCGCGGTCATCGAGGGCCCGGTACTACCACGCAGGTAAGCCACGCGGCCGCCAGCTGCCGCGACCTGATCAGCGATCAACTGCTCAGCTTCTTCCCAGGTGATGGACTCGAAGGTGTCGCCGTTCTTCCGCACCGGCCCATGCAAACGATCGGGGTTGTACAGCCCCTGCAGCGCCGAGTGACCACGTGAGCAGAGCGAACCCTGTGCGATCGGGTGGTTGGGATTGCCTTCCAGCTTAACGACGCGACCCTCGCGAGTGCGGGCCCATGCGCCGCAGCCCGCAGAGCATTCATCGCACGTCGTCGCGTACCACGTTGCCACTCCCGGAGTGATTTCTTCCGGTGGGGTGACGTACGGGAGGAGTTTCTCGGCGCCCTCTGTGGAACACCCGACAAGACCCGCGCCAGCGCCTGATGCGCCGATGACTTTTAGAAAGTCTCGCCTCTGAAGGCCTTCGCTCATGGAGTCAGCAAGATGGAGGTCACCCTAGTAGCGCTCATTCAATAGTGACACGTGGTGCAGTCCGTAGACGCGCCGCGTTCTTTATGACAGGTCACGCACCAACCCATGTACAGCTGCTGGTTGACCTTCTCGATAACGCCCATCTCCTGGACCTCACCGTGGCAGGTCTGACACGCGACTTCCGCCTTGATGTGTCGGAGATGGGGGAAGTGAGCGTGATCACTGACCTTGTAAATCCGGACCCACTCGATCGCCCGACCGTTAACAAAGTGTTCTTGGACCTTGGCGATCTCGGTCTGGGCACGCTCGGTGGTCCCCAGCACGGACATATGGCATCCCATACAGGTCGCGACCGGCGGAATGCCTGCGTCGACGGAGCGTTCCGCCGAGAAGTGGCAGTACTGGCAGTCGATCCGAAACTGCCCCTCAGCAGAGCCCGCGTGCACGTTGTGCACAAAGCGAATCGGCTGGGCAGCGGGGTCGAGAGGGGGAGCCACAGAAGTGGCTTCCGTCTCTGGCTCGTCGTGGGACTCCTGCGCAAAGGCAGCAGTCCCGGCTATGACGAGTGCGAGGATAGCACCGACGGCTAGGCGGGTTTTCATACGCGCTTCACCCCGTGAAGGGGCCTGAACACAAGGATTTCGTTGAGCAAACGAGCGCAAGTTAGGCGCGATCCAAGAGCGATGTCAACGTCGCTTCAGACCAGTGGTTAAATGCGCAAAAGCCGACCGCTTCGCGACAGTGCAACCCCAATCTAGCGAAACATTTATCTTGCGGGAGGGGTTAGACGGGTTCGTTTCTTGCCCGCGCTGTGGCTTCGCTCGCTCCGAACGCACCGACGCCCTCCCACTCATCCGAACGAATGCCGGAACTCGGGACCCAAGAGACCCGCAGCACACCCGGCCATCAGGCCGGCTTGGAGAGCGAAGACCACAACGCCGCGCTCGCACGAATCCTCGCCGAGGTCGCCAGCGTATTCCGCGGGACATCTGAGCTGGTAGAGCTTGCGCTTGTTGCGCTCCTGGCAGGCGGACACCTCCTTATCGAGGATGTCCCCGGGGTCGGCAAGACGACGCTGGCCCACGCACTCGCACGGGCAACGGGCCTAGACTTTCGTCGGGTGCAATTCACCGCCGACCTCCTGCCCTCTGATGTGTTGGGCGGTGCGGTGTACGACCGCAAGAACGCCCAATTTCAGGTCAGGCGAGGACCGGTCTTCACCAACGTCCTCTTGGCCGACGAGATCAATCGCGCACCGCCGCGCACCCAAAGTGGCCTGCTCCAGGCCATGGAAGAGGGCGAAGTCAGCATCGACGGTGAGACTCTGGCGTTGCCGGTCCCCTTCCTCGTCGTGGCCACTCAGAACCCACACGAACACCACGGCACCTACCCACTGCCCGAGAGTCAGCTCGACCGCTTTCTCATGCGGCTGACGATTGGCTATCCCGACCAGGACGCCGAGCGGCAGATCCTTGAAGCCGGAGGCGATCAGAGGGAGGCAGGAACGGGGGTGGCATCGGTTCTGGACGGAATGGGCCTGCTGGCCCTACAGCAGCGCGTCGAGGGCGTTCACGTCGACGGCGACCTAATCGACTACCTCATGACAATCGTTCGTCTGACCCGAGAGGACGCCCGGCTCCGCATGGGAGTGAGCCCGCGCGGCGCGGTTGGGCTCCTGCGAGCTGCGAAGGCGCATGCACTCGTGAAGGGCAGGGACTTCGCGATTCCGCAGGACATCCAAAGCCTGGTCGCCCCTTGCCTCGCCCACCGCGTGGTCGTGGGAGGGACAGCAGCGCCGGGCTCGGAGCGGGACCGAGCCGAAGCGATCCTCGGAGAGGTCCTCGACGCCGCGCCGGTTCCGGTCTAGACGATCACCACGGACTGACTGTGCTTCCCCGGCGACTGCGCTTCACGCGAGGAGGGTTGTTCTTTTCGCTGGGTGCGCTCGCAGTGGGAGCGGCGGCCATCCACTCAGGCAACAACCTGTTGTTTCTGCTGCTTGGTGCCATGGTCGGGATCATTGGACTGAACGGCTTCATTTCTGAGCAAATGGTGCGGGGCCTCCGCGTGGTGCGCGTACTGCCTGCGGGAGGTCCGTTGCAGGACGCCTTCCCCCTCGTCTACCACATCACCAACACCAAGCGCCGGTTGCCCTCCCTGGTGATTTCGCTGCGGGAGCGCGGCCTCGATGTGCACGCGTTTGCAACCACGGTCCCACCCGGCGAAAGCGTGACCGCTCGCTGCGAAGTGGAATTTGTAAAACGGGGCGTCTACGAGCTCGACCGCATCCGGCTTGAGACATCGTTCCCCTTTGGGCTGTTCACAAAGGAACGCCGGTTGGGTTCACCTCAGGAGCTCGTCGTTTGGCCCCGTACCGATCTTCCGGTCCCCGACCCCTTCGGTGCGACAGGGGGTCGTGTCGGGACAGCGACTGTAGCGGCCCGCGGACGTCCCGGCGCCCGTGGTGAATTCGAGAGCCTACGCGAATTTCGGGATGGCGACGATCCTCGAGATGTTCACTGGCGTTCCACGGCGCGTGCCGGTAGTCCGATCGTACGTACGTATTTGGACGACGCCGGCGAAAGCCGTTGGCTCGCGGTCGACGTGCGTGACGACGACACCGATTCGGTGGAGCGCGCGCTCACAAGCGTGGCGTCGTTGGCTACTCGGTACACGCGCGAAGGACGTTCTTTCGGATTGATCACCGGCTCCACGCGAATTTTTCCATCCACGGGAAACGCTCATCTCGAATCCGTTCTGGGGGCTCTCGCACGGGTCGATGTCGGCGCGGCAGAGCCGGCACTCACCAACGTGCCTAGCGACGCCGCAGTCTATTCGGCAAAAGACCCCCGGGGCGCTCGCGTAGGAGGGATGGAGTGACAACTCTTTCGCAAGCCGCTCGACGCTCGGGCGCGTCTACCGCCCTGCTGCATCACCGTCTCGCGATCACGATGGCCCTGATGGGCCTGGTCGCGTACGCGGGAGGAGCCGGAGAGCAGTTCTTGACGGGCCTTCTTGCTGCGGCGCTGTTGGTGGTGGCCTTCCTTTATCGACCATCCGATGACGTCGTTGAGCGGTTAGAGAAGGTCTGGCTCCTGCTGGCACTACTCCTCGTGGCCAGGGCGTTCGTTCACGCATTTGTGCTTCGTGACGACCTCGTACTTCCCGTGGTCGACCTGCTCCTACTGCTGTTGGTCGCCGAAGGTTTTAGGCCCACCAACGCTCAGAACGATGCACGACTGTACGCGCTATCCTTCGCGCTTCTCCTTGCGGCCACCGCGTACCGGCCGGGCTTGCTCTACGCCGTGGGCTTTGCCGGATACGTGGGGCTGGCGGTCCCTACGTTCATGATTGGGCACCTCAAGAGACAGGCTGTGGCGCACGGCCGGCCCCCGCCCCGGATTCCGCGGTCGTTTCTGCTCAAGTCGAGCCTGGGATCACTCGTGGTGCTGGCGTCCGCAGTGGCTGTTTTTGTTCTTTTTCCCCGTGCTTCGCAGGCCTGGGGCGGGAATGTGCCCGGGCCGGTCGCGTCGGTCGCCGGATTCCGCGATCGGGTCGCATTGGGCGCTCACGGAGCAACCATTCAATCCAATCCTGCTGTGGTGCTCCGGGTGGAGTTTTCGGAAGGACGTCCCGGGCCCGAGGTGCCACTGTACTGGAGGGGTCGCTCGTACGACCGCTTCGATGGGCGTGTCTGGTCACGCAGCCGTGGGATTCCCTTGCCCTCGGCGCCGCCGGCATCGTGGTACGAAAGCTCGTGGACGGGATCTCCGATCCGACAGGACATTTATGCGACGGCTCTCGACACGCGGGTTCTGTTCGCGCTCCATCCCGTGCTGCGCGTCCGGTCGGAGGGAACCATCCAACCGACCTTCGACAACGTGGGGGATTGGAGCTACTGGGGTCGGGGAGCTCAGGTCTACACCGCGTTTTCGGCGGCTACCCCCCCGCCACCCGAGCGGCTCAGGGCGGCGGCGGGTCGCTTCACACCGCCCCCATCCCGCTTCCTACAACTTCCTACACTGCCGCCGGAGCTCGCGCGGCTGACGGCGGACATCGTGGGAGACGCGAGCAACACCTACGACAAGGCCGTGCGCATCAGGGATTGGTTTCATCAAGAGTTCGCTTACACCCTCGACCTGCCTGACACACCGGCCGAGGCCACTCTCGAACACTTCCTTTTCGAGCGCCGTGCAGGACACTGCGAATACTTCTCTACAGGCATGGCTGTGATGTTGCGGTCGCTCGGTATTCCGGCGCGGGAGGTGAACGGCTTTGCGGGAGGGGAGTGGAACGAGTTCGGGGGCTACATGGCGGTCACCCAAAACCAAGCACACAGTTGGGTCGAGGTATGGTTCCCGGGCTTTGGGTGGCTGACGTTCGACCCGACGCCACCGGGCTCGGCGTCAGACAGCGAGGCACTGTCCTGGAACTGGCCCGGCCGCTTCCTGGTCGACGGCCTGCGTCACCGCTGGAACAAGTGGGTGTTGGACTACGATGCCGGCATTCAGATCTCCTTGCTCGACGAGATGCGGGCGAACGTTGACGGGACAATCTCTCCCTCGTCCGGACCCAACGCGCCGGGATCACCCCCCTGGGTCCTGCTCGGAGCCGCCGTCGCCGCGCTTGCGGCTGGTTTGTTGGCGTGGGGTCGGCTCAGCTTGCGGACGGGTTCAACCCGAGCCGAGACGAAGCTCTTCGAGCGGCTCCGCCGGAAGTACGTTCGTCATGGACTGGTCGATGCGGAGAAGCTGGGTCCCTCGGCGCTGATCAGCGCTGCGGCAGCCCAGGGGCTACCCGCAAGGGCCGCGAGTGAGTTCGTTCGCCTCTACCTACGCGAGCGCTTCCACCCGCATGGCCTTACTCCGGACGCTCGGGAGCGGATGCGCACTTCATACGAATCCGCGAGACGGGAACTGGCGTGATTCCGCACTTGTCGTATCCTTTGATATGAACAACGACCAGACGCCACTTTTCCAGGACGCTGAGCCGCAAGGCGTCGATTCGCCTAGCGCCGAAACACACGGCGGGGCTCCCCAGAATCACAACCTCGACGACCTGCCCCATCTGGCCACCGTTAGCCACGACGGCCGGTTCTGGGATGTTTACGTCGAGTTTCACGAGGATGCCGCCAACTCGACATCCCATCGCGCGGCTTTACTCTTCTCGCCCTCGGACGGGGGTGCGTCGGGCCAGGGACCGGTCCGCACGGCGGTGATTCTGGTGGAGAGTTCGGATGACGCCATCGTGAAGCGCGCTGAGACCTTTGGCGATCATCAGCTCGTCGCGTTGCTGCGCTCGATTCTGTAGTTAGGGCTTAGCCCCGGTAGAGCGTTTATCCCTGGCGCACCCAACGAATGATTTCGGGTAGAGTCGGGCGTTTGCCTTGCATCAGGATGCCGACCCGGTAAACCCGTCCGGCGACCCATGCGACACCCCAGATTGCGGCAATCATCAGCGGAATCGAAACCGCGATCTCCCACCCCGCAGCGACACCGGTAGCGGCGCGCGCGAACATGAGTATGGGAGTGAAGAGAGGGAAGAAGGACAGGGGTGCTACCCACGCCGCGTTCATCCCACCGTCGAGCTGGGTCACCAACATAATGAACGGCACGACGATCATCATGCTGACCGGCTGAGCGGCCTGCTGAGCCTCCTGCTCGGTTGAGCACGTCGCGCCAGCTGCCGCGTACAGCGAGGCGTAAAGCAAGAAGCCGAGGACAAAATAGACGAGGAAAAGCGCCACGAGTCGAATGTCTGGGGCGATCGCGGACCAGTCACTTAGAGCGTCGAGTTCGGGCCGGCTCGCGATGATCGCCGGCAGGGCGAAGGCCGCCCCCCCGGCTACGAGGGCTGCCCAAAGTCCGATCTGTGTCAGACCCACCGCTCCTACGCCCAGCACCTTACCTAACATGAGCTGAGAGGGTCGGATCGCGGACAAGATCACCTCCACTGTCCGGTTCGTTTTCTCCTCGATGACCGCTCGCAAGAGCCAGATGCCGTACACCAGCAGGGAGATGTAGAGAATCGTCCCACCCACAACCGCGTAGGCTTGGCCCAACTCGCGTTCGGAAGGTCCCTCCTGCCCAGCCACAGCAATCTCTAGTTCGCCACCCTTGAGTAGTGCGGCCACGGCGTCGGCTTCGTCGCCATAACGCGTTTGTACTGCGGCGTTCACCAACACCGTCTGCAGTACCATGCGCCGGATCGCGCTCGGCCTGGACTCGGCGGTCATACGCACCAACCCACGGTCCAATGTTTCCTGGTCAAGCACCACGTATCCGCCGATGTCCCCTTCGCTCAAGCGCGCATCCAGGGCGCCTCGGTCAGCGTCGCTACCGGAGGCGATCTCGACTCGGTATCCGGCGGCCTCCAAAGGTCCGAGGGCAGTAGCGGCGAGTTGGGTCCCCGTCTCGTCAACGAGCACGAGACGCTGCCACTGGGAACCGCTTCCTGAAGCCATCGTGTTGATGAAGAAGACAGCAACCGCCAGAGCGGGTACGCCCAGTGTGCTGAAGACAAACCACTTGGATTTGACGCGCGACAGGTACTCCCGACGTACGATTGCCAATACCTCAAGCATGGACTGTCTCCTTCGCCGGGGCCGCAGCCCGTTTGACGAAAATTTCGTGGAGTCGGGGCACGACTCTCTCGAAGCGTTCGACTCGGACGCCCGCTGCAACGGCTCGAGCTAGCACGGGCTGAGCGTCTGCTCCATCCGCCAGGAGAAGGTGGTATTCGCCGTGATGTCGTTCGATGCCCGACACTTCCGGTCCAGCAATCCACCCGTCGTCACCCTCGAAGCGCACCGCCACCACGCCCCCCGCTTCGGCTTCCTTGATCGCTTTGAGCTCCCCGTCCAGAACCTTCTTGGAGCTGGAGATGAGGCATACGTGATCGCACATCCGCTCAGCTTGATCCATGAGGTGTGTCGAGAAGAGGATTGTCGTGCCCCGATCGCGGAAGTCGCGTACAATCTCTTCCAACAGATCCTGGTTGATCGGGTCGAGACCGCTGAACGGCTCATCAAGGATCAGGAGGTCGGGCTCGTGGATGACGGTGCCGATGAATTGCACCTTCTGCTGCATCCCCTTCGATAGGTCGCGGACCCGATGGTCTCGCCACTCGCCGAGACCCAAACGGTCCAGCCAGCGCTCGGCGCGAGTCAGGCCTTCGGCCCGGCGGATACCGCGGATCTGGGCTAGGAAGACCAACACATCTGAGACCGTCATCTTCGGGTAGAGCCCACGTTCTTCCGGTAGGTATCCGACCCGACGCCGCGCTACCACGTCCGGCGAACGCCCAAGAAGCATCACAGTGCCGGAGTCGGGACCCAGGATTCCGATGATCATCCGGATCGTCGTCGTCTTACCGGAGCCGTTGGGCCCCAAAAGTCCGTACACGCAGCCTCGTGGCACCGCCAAGTCGAGATTCGATACTGCGGTGTGTTCTCCGAAGCTCTTCGAGACCCCCTCCAGCTGGAGCGCGAGCTCCCCTTTTTGATCCGTCATCGATTCAACCCCGCCCCAATTGTGAAGTCCCTGCGCTGCATCTTCGTACCCTCTCGGCGCATACGCACCTTGGTTGTTTTCTCTTCAAATCGCCCGAATCGCGTCTTTTTGCGCCATATCGGCAGGAAATAGCGGCAACCAGAGCGGAAGTGTTGCACCAACGCCACATCCATTTGGAGTCTAGGGGTGCGCGGGTTTAGATTAGAGGCTCCTTAGTACCTAGTCGGAGGCAGCGAGTGGCTATATACCGTACGCTTTATTACGGCGACGTGATGCTGGGCGTGGGTGGACGTATTACCATCCCCCAGGATATGCGTGACGACCTTCGGGTCGAAGCGAAGGACGTGTTGACGGTTCGGATTGAAGAGAATCCAACCGGCACGCGGCAGATGGTTATTTGGCGCGCGGAACAGGCCGAAGAGGCGTAAAGCGCTCCGCCGAGGTAGGCTAACCGTCGACCTCAACCCAACGCAGTAGACTACGAAGTGGAGCAGTCCCGTCGTGCCGAGACCGGGCGGCCGGCCAGGGTGCTCTCGGAATCGTGGTGATCCTGCGTACTCCGAGACGAGACAACGCTTCCAGGGCGTTTGCTCCTACCTTCCCCCATACGCCAATCGTTTGGATTTGGCGTTTGAGGGGTTCAAGCTCGGCGACCGCTGCTTGAACGGTTGGGACTGGGCGGATCCAGATGAAACGGCCCAAGGGTGATGCGCGAAACCCTGGGCGCGGCTCGAGCACTACCCGCCAGCGTTCGCCAATCCCTGCCACGATCGGGCCCGCACCGGCGGCGGCCTCCAGTTCGATTGCTCCGGCGACTTGTTGGAAGGCCGAGGCCTCTCCCGCCATGGGCACGCCGGGTGGAAGCGACCGCGCCAGTATCCCGAGTTGCTGTCCTACGTTCTGGGCAAACTCTTGGGCCACGGAAGCGTCGGCTGCGACCACGTAGACGGTGTGCGGAGAGACGCAGCCCCGCTGATCGAACATCGCCACACTTTCCGCTACGGCGGCGGCGGCATCGTCGAAAGCGACATCCTTGAAGCCAGCCATGACGATGGCGGCACTTACACGGTGGGGGTAGATCACCATCTGAGCGTTGGGTGCCGCGTGCCTTCGAGACCACTCAACTGCGCTGCTGCCTCCATACACAACAACCAAATCGGCCTCACCCAGGCCTGCTTGTACCTCTTCATCTTCCGGATCCCATTCCACTACAGCGGCGGCAGCGGCGATCTCGGGATCTTCACTGGCCAAGGCATCCAAGAAAAGCGTGGATAGGAGGCGGTCGTCGGCGCCGGGCTTAAGTAGTGTCGCCGACTTTACCATCAACCCCCGAATCAGCGAGGTCGCGCCGACACCGGGCACGTTACCCGAGGTGATATGGACGGCTGGCGAAAGCCCGAACGCCCGATGGCGCCCACCGTTGCGACGACGAATGAAGGTGTCGAGGACGGTGGCCTCGTCGAACTCCGTGTGAAGGAGTTTGAGAAGCGAATGCGTAGTCCACTCCTTGGCCATCCCATTTAGCACTGCCGCCGCCATGGGGGCCGAGATGCCCGCTTCATCAGGAAGTCCCTGCAAGGCCAGCCTACGCAGTGACGACCCGGCATCCAGGAACCGACTCCCGACTCGCCCCAGGACTTCGACGATCTCAAGCACCGAGCGATCGAGGAGAGGCTCGCGGGCTCGCTCAAGAGTGCTCAACAACGCCGTCGGGGTTTTGGCTGACTGGGCCCGGTTCGATCCCGAGAGTACCCTGAGCCTCACGACTGCACCGAAAGCAATTCATCCATAGCAATCGAACAGCCGCGCGGCTCGGCGGCGCCGGCTCGGCCCAGCAGCTCAAGTCCGTCGGCGGTCAAAATCCCAAGGTCTTCGGTCAACACCGCACTCACGCTGTTGAGGTTCGCAAGGTCGACGTGTTGGATCAGGCCGGGCTTGCCGTCCGGCTGGGGGGCCAGCGTGGCGGGATCAAGGACTCGCGTGCGTAGCCAAGGCGGCGACACGTGTCGACGGGGCCGACCGCGGAGGACCGGCTCGTAGTATTGCGATAACAGTTCCGTCATGCCGTACTCGTTGACGATGTGGTTGTCAGGCACCCCCAGTCGATCCGTGAGCGCTCCATATAGTTCGGGACGCAGTACTTCGCGTGACCGGCCTTTGAACCCGCCCGTCTCCATGATGCGACTCCCCTCGGGCAGGGGGAGTCTAACGGCGCGGGCGATCATCGAATCCAGCCAGTGCACGAACGTGAACGCGGTCCCGACGAGCAGCAGAGGCTCCCCCGCCGCGGCGCGTGCCTTCAGCGCTCCCTCGATGCCAGGCAAGTCGATGCCTCCCTCGACAGTCACGAAGTACCCGTCGAGCGTCGTCAGCTCCTCAGCCACAATTCCCAGCATGAACGAGAGCGAGGACCCCGGCTGTGCCTCCGGCGATAGGGCTAGGGAGACCATCGGCATGCGCGCGTGAGCGCCGAACTCCCACTCCGGCAACAAGTTGGCTTGGAAGTTGGGGACCAGTGAAGCACGGTAGAGATCGAGATCGGCGACGATGTGTGCTCCGCGTTGATCGGAGCCCATCGTTGTACCGCTGGTCTTGAACTCTGCATCGACGCGCTGAGTGGGGTGGGCATTGAAGTCGATTGATTTGAACGCGCGGGTGGGTACGGACGGGATCTGGTCCCAACGCTCGATCGTGTCGGGTGACGCGCCCCGCCCCAGGCAGTATGCGGCGTAGACCTCGTGGCCCTCACATTGGTAGCGGAAGACCGCCCGTGCGAGATCGTTGAACTCGTCTTCGGACATCGGCGCATCGACGCCCCGAGCAAAACATTCGAGCAGACGACTCTTGATTTGGCTGTTGCCGTCGTTCACGGATGGCTCGGGTTTCACGGCGATCTCGGGTTCACGGTACTCCGGTTCAACCCGTGTGCAGGTCGCCCCGCACCGCCCTGCCCGCCAAGGATCCCGTCTGTTCGCCGTCGCGGATGGTCACGACTCCGTTCACAATCACGATCGGGACTCCGACGGGGTACTGGTGCGGATCCTCGAAAGTGGCCCCGTCAGCGACTGTGTCCGGATCGAAGGCGACCAGGTCGGCGTACGCGCCAACCTTAATGACGCCTCGGTCTGTGATCTTGAGCTTCCTGGCAGGGGCGGAAGTCATCTTCCGAATCGCGCTCTCGAGCGACATGGCTTTGCGTTCCCGCACATAGTAACCGAGCACGCGCGGGAAGCTGCCGTACGTGCGTGGGTGAGGCGAGGTATTCGACAACGACCCATAGGGCGCATACGCCCCGCCATCCGAGCAAATCATTCCAAGCGGATGAGCAAGCAGCTTCTGGGTGTTCTCTTCCGACATGCCGAAGCCGATCATGCTAACCCCGCCGCCCCCAGCCTCGAGCAAGCTCACGGCGAGCTCGTACGGATCGACACCAAGACCCGCAGCCGACGTCCCCAGGCGCTTCCCCTTGAGGGCCGAATAGCGACCCGGCGCACTTACGAGCTGAATTGCATCCCAGGAACCCAACATATCGATCTTTGCCAGCGCCGCCTTCTTCATTGTGGCGGCTTCGGCTCCGCGCAGACGGCCGAGAAAAGCCCCCGATCCACCCGACCGGAGTTCGGCCGGGAAGAGGTTCTGCAAACCGGTCTGGTAGGCAACGTAGGGATAGCGGTCGTAGTGAATGTCGACTCCGCCAGCGCCGGCCGCCCGAATCAACTCGAGGGCGGCGTCCGCCTTCCACCAGTTGCGTTCGCCTTGGGCCTTCAAGTGCGACACCTGGACGGGGATGCCGGCCAACTTTCCGATATGGATCGTCTCTTCGATCGCGGCCAGCACGCGGTTGTCTTCGTTGCGCATGTGGCTCGCGTACGGGTAGCCGGTTCCGGTCAACTCACCAGCCAGCTCGACGAGTTCGTCGGTGCGAGCGAACGATCCCGGGGTGTACTCCAGGCCACTCGAGAGTCCGACCGCGCCGCCCTCCAGGGCCTCGCGAACCAACCCCCGCATCTGACGAATCTCGCCGTCGTTGGCGGGGCGATCGCGAAAGCCGACGATGTGCCCGCGGATCGATCCCTGACCGACCATCGAGGCCACATTCACCGCCGGCCGCACACGATCGATGCGATCGAGAAAGCCGCCGACGTCTTTGAAGTCGATGGGGATGCCGTAGTTGCGTTGGTAGTTGTCGTTGCGCCGCTGGCGCTCCTGCTCCGACCAGGGACCAATCGAGCCTCCGTCCTGACCCACGACCTCGGTGGTGACTCCCTGACGGATGCGGCTCTCGGCGTTTGGATTCACCAGGAGCGACATGTCCGCGTGGGAGTGGATGTCGACAAACCCTGGAGCGAGCGCGAGTCCGGTCAGGTCGATTTCTGTGGTCCCGCGAGCCAGCCCCGCCGCGACAGCTTCGATGCGGTCACCGGTGATTGCGACGTCCACGTTGACCGGAGGAAGCCCCGTTCCGTCGTAGACGACCGCACCACGCAATACGAGGTCGGCAAAAGGACGGGGCGCTCTTACGTAAGGCGCACCGCCGAGGAAGGCGCCCGCGCCAACGGCACCTGAGCTGTAGAGGAACCGCTTTCTATCCATGGGAGCTACGCCGCACTCGGCCCGGCTCAAGGCCCCCTGCCGAAAGAACTTTCATCTGTAGGCGCGCGGACTCCTCGTCACAGAAACTTCGCACATTCGCCATCCACTGGCGGGCTTCTTCATAGGAGTGCGCCGGAAAGTCCGACCCTTCGACGTGCGAAATCGCCCCGACAACGCCGTCGACTTCGCGCTCAGCTTTCTCGACCGCGCGACGAAGGCGGTTTAAGGCACGGCGGACTTCTTTTTCGAGTTCTGCCATCGAACCGCTCTTTGGTGGTTAAAGGATATGGGCTTAAAGGATACCAAGGACGCTCAGCAACGCACGGCCCCCCAGCCCAACGGCGACCAATACAACCAAGCCACCCAGTATGTTCGCCCGAGCTCCGTTCACGTGTTCGCGCATAATCCGGCGATCGTTGGCTGCGATCAAAAGGAAGATCGCAATCGCGGGTAGCAGAATCCCGTTCGCGGCCTGCGCGAACAGGATCGCACGCACCGGGCGAATCCCCGTGATTGCCAGCAATACCCCAGTGCCGAGCACTCCGCCCCACACCACGCGAAAGCGAACGGACGTGAGGTCGCGCTCCCACCCCATCGCGCCGGCTGTCGCGAATGCGGCGGCTAGGGGAGCGGTGATGGCCGACGTTAGGCCCGCCGCAAATAGACCGCCGGCGAAGAACACCCCAGCCCATCGTCCCAACAGTGGCTCGAGCTGGCGCGCCATGTCGGCGGCGCTCTCGACGGTGCCACCGCCGTCGGCCATCGTGCCGGCCGAGGTCAGCAAGACCGCCATACTGACCAGCCCTCCGAGCGCAATCGCCACAAACAGGTCAAGACGGGCTTGGGGAATGTCATCCTCGCCTGACCACTTCTCGCTCACAGTCGATGCGTGTAGGAAGAGGTTGTACGGCACCACCGTCGTGCCAATCAATCCGACCGCCACCCACAGGGCAGAACTGTCGGGCAACGTGGGGACAAACAGCCCCTTGAGAATTGCGCCCATCGACGGAAGTACCGAGACACTCGTGGCGAGAAACACCACAGACATCAGCGCGACCATTCCACCCAAGATTTTCTCTAAGGCTTGGTAGCTACCGGACCATAGGAGCCCGGCCGCGAGGGCCGCGATCGGTAGGGCCCACCAGCGCGCCTCGCCGCCGAACATGCCCTCCATACCCAGTGCACCCCCGAGGAGGTTGCCCATCTCGTAGGCCGCGTTTCCTCCAGCGATCGCGAGCACGATCATGGTGACCGCGATCGCCATGCCCAGCCCAACAAAGCGCCCACGGATGGCTTCACCGAGCCCCTGCCCTGTAGCCAATCCCAGGCGGGCGGCCATCTCCTGAAGCACGATCGTGGCGAACGTCGAGAACAGCAGGGCCCACAGCAGGGCGGTGCCATAGCCCGCTCCGGCGAGCGTCGCTGTGGTTACCGTACCCGGTCCGATGAACGCGGCCGCCACCAGCAGACCCGGCCCAAAGAGGCCCTTTTTCATGTGCGTTTCCAGTTTTGGGTTGTGGTTTTATGTGTGGGGTGTGGGGCGGGAGGAGCTTAGGGCCGTTCGGAGCCTTCCGCACGACACCGCTGCAGCGGTTGGAGCCCGGGCCGAGGCGAGGGGTAGGCGTACGCCACCTCAAACGGCGGCAATGCGGCAACGGCCGTCTCACCAAAGCAGTCCCACTAGAAGGAACCACCCCGCCTCAATGACCTCCCGAATCGACCTCGCCATTGTCGGAGCCGGCCCCTGCGGAATCGCGGCAGGTGCGGCAGCGAAGGAAGCCGGCCTCACCAGCGTTCTCTTCGACCGCGGACCCATCGCGAGTTCGCTGCTTCTGTACCCCTACTACATGACGTTCTTCAGCACGGCCGTCATGCTTGAGGTTGGGGGTGTGCCGTTCACGATTCCCGATCCCAAGCCGACGCGCCGAGAAGCGCTCGCGTACTACCGACACGTTACCGAGCATTGGAAGCTCGACGTACGGCAGTACCACGATGTGGTCGAGGTCTCTCGTGAAGAGAGCGGGTTCGCTCTGCGGGTTCAGTCCCATCACGGCGAAGAGACTGTTCATCACACCCGTTCTTTGGTCGTCGCAACGGGCGGATTTCATCAGCCGAACTTGCTCGATGTGCCTGGCGAGGACTTGCCCAAAGTCCGCCACTACTACCAAGAACCCTATCCGTACTACGCCCAAGATGTCATGGTCGTGGGCGGAGGCAATTCGGCAGTAGAATCTGCCTTGGAGCTCTACCGAAACGGGTCGCGCGTCACCTTGGTGCACTTCGCCGATTCGATCGACCGGGGCGTGAAGCCCTGGGTGGTCCCCGACATCACGAATCGTTTGAAACGGGGCGAGATCACGCCGCGACTCGGCCACCGCATTACCGAGATCCGCCAGAAGACCGTCGTGGTCAGAAACGACACAACGGGGACCGAAGAAGAGATCGCAAATGACTTCGTCCTCGCGATGACCGGATGGCAAGCGAATCAGTGGATCCTGGAATCGCTCGGCGTCGAGGTGGATGCGGAGACCGGCATTCCCGCGCATGACCCTGAGACGATGGAGACAAATGCCGGGGGTGTTTTCCTAGCCGGTGTAATCGCCGCCGGGCACAACGCCAACAAGATCTTCATTGAAAATGGGCGGGAGCATGGCGGCCGGATTGTGAAGGCGTTGGGCGCCTCAGGTGGGCAGGGCTAGCCTCCCGAGACGTCGCGGCACTCCATGCGGTCCCCCTGCCCAATGGCTGCGCACGACCAGGGGTGGGATTCTTCTGCATGCCCCATAGAGCCGATGTCTAAGACGCCCTCGAGAGTATGCGCCGTCTCCTAGCGACTCGGGGCTATCAGCAGAGAACGGTTAAGACGTACCTCGGGTGGGTTCGTCGGTTCGCCGACACGCACACCGGCGTGCAGGTGGTGAATTTTGGGCGGCACCACGTAGAGGCGTTTCTGGATGTACTCACGAATGAGGGAAGCCTGTCGCCCAAGGGTCGCAACCAGGCGACCTCCGCCCTTGCCTTCTTCTTTCGAGAAGTCCTTGGCCGAGATGATTTGGAGCGGATGCCCCGAGCCCGTGAGTCACGCCGCGTACCCACGGTCCTTTCCGATGGGCAAGTCCGACGCGTGTTGAGTCACCTGTCCGGCAGGTACCGACTGCTGGGGTCACTCATGTATGGGACGGGCCTGCGGCTCACGGAGGCCCACACGCTGCGGGTTAAGGACGTCGACTTCGAGTTAGTTCAGATCACTGTCCGCGACGGGAAGGGCGGAAAGGATCGTTGGGTAATGTTGCCCGAATTCCTGGGTCCAGCCCTCCGACGCCAAATCGACAAAGTCCGCTCGATCCACGAGACCGACCGCAAGGGACGCGGTGGCTGGGCCCAACTACCAGGGGCACCGCACCGAAAGGACCCTCGAGCCGGATACGATCTTGGCTGGCAGTTCCTCTTCCCTGCCAGTAAGCCGTCCGTGGACCCCACAACCGGACGCATGGGTCGCTACCACCTCCACCCAACCTCTATGCAGCGCAGAATGAAGGTGGCGGCCAGGGCCTCCGGCATCACAAAACCCGTTAGCTGTCACACACTACGAAGATCCTTTGCCACACAAATGCTCCGCGCCGGCTACGACGTGCGTTCCGCACAGAAGCTGATGGGCCACAACGACATCCGCACGACAATGATCTACGTCCAAGCCGTCACGGACGCTGGCCTGGGAATGCGCAGTCCCCTGGACCGCCCCCCCAAGGGAGACCGGGATTAGACTGCCGCGCCCCGACGTCGGGTTGGCTGCCACAGAGTTGCTGTTTTCGCTGTCTAATCCCGCACGGCCAATCCGCGAACACAGCGGGGCGTAAGGGCTTGCAGAGAATCGCCCCCGAGCTAACGCATTGGGCTGATCGAACCATGGCCTGTGCCACTCGGATCGTCGACTGTTAACTGGATCGGAGCCTCAGCCGAGAGCCGAGGTCAGTGACAATCGCCGCCTACTACTCCCGCCGCTCGGTTCTCGGATGAGGCGTAGATCCAGGGTCCGCTTGCCCTCTGCCAAGACCCGCGTTGCGCGCCTCGCGACTGCGACTACCTTCGAGGGCAGCTGCTTGTCCGGCAAGCTGCGACGGCCCGAACGAAGCCATGCTCGCTAACAAGCATTTGAAGCAGTCGCAGGCGTTTTAGCGGAGTACAATCGGCTGCGCCGCGTGCACATGTGTTGTCTGCCTGCGCAGCTTAAATGCAGATCCGTTAGACGGCTTTAGAAAGGGGGGTTCATGGACGAAGATGCTTGGACACCAGACACGGAGCCCGTGGGGGCGCTTGGACCGCCGCCGCGTAAGCCACCGACCGCTATAGGTGCAGCGACTCCGAATGAGCCGCCCGATCCTCGAAGCAACCGTCAGACTCAGGGCAGCGCGATGCACGTTTTGGGTTTGATCCTGCGCGAAGTTGGATCGGCCATAGAACAGTACTCGGGCAACCGGCGGCGCGAGCCGACGGCCCCGGCCGGCAACTAGGCTCCAGAATGGTCGTGCTTCGATGCACGGGTCGCGTACTCAAGCGATTCAAGCTCAAGCCGGTCCAAGAACCCGCGGAGGGGACCGGACGGCTTGGGCCCTGGTACGCCAACCTCTTGAACGTCGGTTCGAGCCGCTACGTGATGTGTCTGAGTGCGCCCACCCTACTGCCCGTCATCCTACCGGCCCGGAACTCGCAATTCCCAAATCGGTTCGGTGCATTCCTCTACCCGGTCCTGCTAGGACTGGGAATCCCGGAAACCGCAGCTGCCGAGGAAGCCCACTCGACCGAGGACATCGTCATCGCCAAGACGGCGAGTGCGAGTATTCTGGGCTCGCTCAACGACTTCGTGCAGTGCGCCCGGCGCCCGATTGAAGATGGGCTCGACCTCACCGACACGGCCCTTGAGTTGGCCGGGATGCCAATGGGCGCTCTGGACTACGCAATGCCCGATGCGACTGTGTGCAAGCTATTCGGGGTCTTGGCGCCAAGGCGACGAATGCTCCGACGTTTCGGTTTCGATCCACCCTACATCTAGAGCCCGTCCTTGTCTCTTCAAATGGACGTCTGGGCCGTCTAACAACAGATAGACCAAGAGAGCGAATGGTCTCCGGCGCCGAGGTAGGCTAGCCCCGATCGCATTGCCGGCACGCTCCAACCCAATCGAGCCAAGCGTACGCAGGCTGACATGGCGGGTAGGGTCCTCCAAGTGACCTCCAAGGCTCAACGGGGGATCATCTGAAAGTCCTCGGGAAAAGGCCGTAGAGTCAAGCGAGTCCGGCATGCGTGGGGTGTGAAACACCGATTCACGACCGTTTCACGGACCCGTTGGATCTTCATGGTTCGCGCGGCCAATTCGAGTCGCAGGCGCCGCTTCCTCTCACCGTCCTCGGGATGGAGCCTGGCGCTCCCCTGAAGCGTTTTCGAGGAAAGGAAAGAAAATGATGGATTCGAAAAGTTGGGCACGGCTGCCGATCGCCCCAGCGCTCACGACCCTAAGCGCGATGATGGCAGTGGCGTGCGGAGATTTCACCGCGACTGAGCCTGCGGTACCGCCGAACGACGAGAACCTAACGGTTGCCGCGGCGCCTAGCGGCGTCCTAGCCACAGTGCGAGGCGGCGGTCACTACCAGCTCAAAGACCCACCGGCGTTCGTGGGAGATTTCAAATGGATGTACCGCTTTTCGATCAGCGCCAGCAAGAACACTGACGGCACTGATGTCGGCACGGTCAAGTTTCTAAGTCATCAACCCCCGGGAAAGAATGCCACCGGCTTTCCTGGTGGTTGGAGGGCTGAAGCGAGTATCGATTGCGTCGAAATAAGCAATGGCACCGCGTGGTTGTCCGGCCAGATTGTCTCGTCTCGTACCGACTCGCCGTTCGGGCCGCCGGTGGGTGACATCGCAATGTTCATCGTGCAAGACAATGGCCCCAATGGCGTTGACGAGATCGATGTTGGACCCGCCGCCAGGTTCGGTGCAAGCGATTGCCGCGACCGTCCCCAGCGTCCCCCGTTCCTCCCAGGATCCTTTACGGATGGCAATTTCACGATTACCAGCTACTAGACGACCGAAGCGCGAAAGGTGTGCGGGTCCGTCGTGGTGACGGACCCGCAGGCGTCTGGGTCTGCTGAGTCGAGACTCCTCAACTTCGGCGCTTGGTGACACACTCCCTGACGGCACTCGCGTAGCGTCTCCCCTTTTGGAGACTTGACGCAGCTAGACCGGAGTCTTGTGAGCCGCAGGGGCTCGCCACATAACAAGCATTTGAAGCTGACACAGGCGTGTTAGGGGCGTGCAATCGGCTACGCCGCTTGCACATGTGTGGTTTGCCTGCGCAGCTTCCATGAGAAGGCTATGTAGTCAAGGGTCGACGTGGCGACCGGGAGGCGGGGCGGCTCCTCGTGTGCTTCCATTCGCACTGTTTGTGGGCGATTGATCGCCCTGTGCATGATGAGGTCCATCCCAACTCGGCGCTGCATTCTTAAATTCGAGCTCCAGCTACGGGCTCACAGCTGCGGTCGCAGTCGCCAAGGACGGGACGATGGAGCACATCCCCGATCCGGTTGTCGGTCGATCCTTTTTCGTCGGTCGTTGCCCTCCTAGGCGGCGGCCGTATGGGAGGTACGGAACGCTTCGTACTCTGCGTCCTGGATCCACAGCGCATAGAGCACCGCGGATAGCTTGCGGGCCACGGCGACGACCGCCCGCTTCTTCGCGTTAGCGCCACCACGCTCGGCGAGTGCGAGCCCCCAGCGTCGAAGATCACAGTCAGGCCCAAACGGCCCGAGGACATAGTGCGCTGCATTGACGAGCAGACGCCTCAACATCTCATCGCCGCGCTTGGTGATGCGTAGTTGCGGTGTTCGATCACCCGAGTCGCGCTGCCGCGGCCTGAGCCCGAGATACGCACCGACGCTGCGACCGTTCTTGAACCGGGCAGGATCCTCGAGCGTCAGCACGAAACACAACGACGTCATCGGCCCGACGCCGGCGATCTGTCGCAGGCGTTGCGTCTCCGGATACCGTTCGGTGCATAGCCGCTCGATCTCACGCTCCATGTGGTTGATCTGCTGCGTGAGTTGAGCGATTTGATCGAGCAACGGTGCCAAGGCGGAGGCCAGCGACTCAGGGATCAGCGGAGCGGCCTTACGAGCGAATGCCGGCGTCGAACACTTCGGGACCCGTCCGCCGACCGCCTTGGTCGCGCCGCGAACGTGGTTGATCAACTGAGAGCGCGACCGAACCAGGCACTCGCGTGCTCGCAACACCGCCAGGTCATGCTGAGCCTCGGGACCCCGGTGTTGGATCGGATACAACAGCCGCACGTCCATGCGCCCGACTCGCGCCAACATCTCTGCGTCGACTTTGTCGCTCTTCGAGTCGTTCGCGTAAATCATGCGCACACGTCGGGCATTGGCGACGATCACCTCGTGCCCGAGTTCTTCGAGCAACCGACTCACCCATGGCGAATGCGTGCCTACTTCAAGCACCACCCGCGCTCCCGGTCTCCCTGCGAAGTGACGTCGCAAAGCCTCCCGCTTCGTTAGCACTCGACCCTCTGCTACAACGTCGCCTGCTGCGTCGAGCTCGCACGTCTGGCAAAAACGGTCGCCTAGGTCCAGTCCGATTGTTATCGTCATACCATCTGCGGATGAGTGTGACATGGCCAGTCTCCGGTCTGTTTTTGGGACTTCGTGTCCGTTTGAAAACACTTGGAGCGCCCTAGGGTGACTTCGTCACCGCGAGGCTGGCCTTCTCATCTCATTCTTAAATGC